>OZ010676.1:43640022-43685022 GCA_963932185.1 Troglohyphantes excavatus
ATTCCCATCGTGAATACTAAATATTTACTACTAAATGTTGCAGGTGAAACGGTTTTTGAATTTAATTATACCAATTCGCATAATGTTTATCACTACTAATTATATGAATAAATACAGTAAATTTTCCTTATAGCGACCCCACGTGCGACCCATTTCTTTTAAAGATATTGCAACAAAAGACGATGGTTGGATTTTGATCAGCAACAAGACGCTTAATCCTAAGCCAAAACGGCCATCTTGGTCTAGAATGCGTATTTTTTCTAATTCAATAAGTATTTTTACTAGTTATAACGTCTTTTTATTATAACAATCACTTGTATTGGTCTGTTGATGGTCGTTATATCGAGGATCTACTGCAGTGAATCAAATCCGACCTTGTAACATTTCGTTTTAAGCTATGATCTGAAGCTGATACGGGTTTCAAAATTTCGAAATATAGCATAATCTAAACAATCTAGGACAATCGAAAAAAAATGCTGGCTCTTAATCTAACTACACAAAGGGGAATGCAAGTTTTGATTCTAACCAATTCAATTCTACGTAGTCGTTCGAAGTTTCGTTTTATGGTTGTTCGTTATTAGTTTATATTCAACTTTCCACGATATGGTAAGCCAATGCTTTGTCTACAGAATCATAATGTTTTACAACTTCATAAATAATAATGTCAAACATAAACTGGGGAAAGCGGGCTCATCGAATAAAACCTTAGTAGATGAATCCCATAAAATATGATAGAGACAATCATGACAACTTGAAGACTAGATTTCATGAGTAAATCGACTGTTGAACATGGAAATACATATTTCATAGTGTATATATACAATGAAATATCTTTTTATCACTACTGGATGAAAGTCATTCAAAATTTATTACTACTGTAAGCTATGATTTAAGGAACTTTAATAACGTCAATAACAAATTTGAACACGGTTTCAAAATAGTATACCTGCTAAGTTTTAATGTATCGCTAATTTTAAAAAAAAAATTAATCTTCGTTTTCAAAGTGAGAGAGAAATAATTTTTCTACATATAAATTACATAAATAAGTATATTATAACATAGCACCGTAACTAAACTCAAAAGTTGGCCAAACATCACCTCAATTGCCAAAACCTTCTAAACACTCGTTTAAACAATTATTTTAACATTCTAGCCTCAAGCCCAGTTTTAGACGTCTAGCCAAATTTTAAAAATATTTTAATCTCGAGTAATAAATAGCTCTCCAATGATTGGAAAGGATTATAACAAATAGATGTTTGCCAACATTTCTCAATGGTATAAAATTTATCTATTTGACTAATTAATACAATTTTTTTTTAAATGTATTAATTTAATAACGTTAATTTGATCATTGGTTTTCTTTATGAGTCATACATATCCAAAGAGGAGTCTCTAACACAGTTATAGGTAAATAAAATTATCATAAGATCGAACTATTGTACATTTAGTATTGTAATAGGAATTATAGATATAAGAAGAAAATAATTACAGTTGGAGAACGAAAACTCAATTTACAGGATTCGTGAACTTGACGAGCACAAAGCTGATACGAAGCAGAATATTTTGTGACTCTATCTACAACTGTAAAAGTTTCAATGTCAGTTCCCATTTTTTGGGTAACATCAATACATAACGTCAGCAAATTTAAATCTTTCAGCTTATTTCGTTTCGAAATTAAAGACTTTAATGAAGTTATTATAAACAAATAACTTTTGATTCCCGTATCTTTTTTCGAACTACGTTCCAACATTTGCTCTAATAGAAACCTTTGCACCGGATTTCCTTATATTCATCTCACAGAGCGGAAGTTATTTGTGATATGCGACTTTAATAATTCTCAATTCTCAGCCTTAAAGTAATATTAAGGCACGAAACTAGATCCATTTATCATTCAGGGAAGCAAATGACTTTTTCTTTTCATTTAGGGGCAACTGACTTTAGAGGGATCAGCTTTGAGCGAAACCGCTTATCGGGGCTGCATAGCAGAAGTTAGTTTCGAAGTTGAAACGAAATCCGTGCAATATTTTCGTTCTCTAGTTACATAGAGTGGTCCCCGATTTTGTCAAATGAATCAAACTTGACAGAAAAAGACTTTATAATGCTGGAATACATAGTCTGTTTTTGGAAAAGTGAAAATTCCGGGCCTGGATTTGAAGAGAGAATATATTTTGGATGAAAGAAGTTTTTTTTAGAGATTTTTCTTAACCGATATTACTTAATGGCTCTTTTGGCGACTGTTCAAATCTTGCACTCATGGGCTGTTGCTCTCTCTTTCTCTCTATCTTCCTCTCTCTCTTTCTCTCTTCCTCCGTCCTGTAGTTATATCCCTTTTAATATTTTCTAGAAATTTCGAATTTGAGTTTTTGAGTATAAAAAGGTGTTTAAAACGAGTTTCTTAGAATATTGAGTGTATTTCCACTATAAGTAAAAATCGCGGACCACCACCTACCAATAACGTTAAAAAATGTATAATTTAGACACTTAATATATCACGTTTAACTTCAATTCAAATGAGCTCTAAACCTCAAATTCATTAAAAAAAATACAACACATCTGTATACTAAGGCATTAAATAGTTTTTCGTTGATGACAACCAGTTTTTCGATATATGTTAAATACGAAAATTTAAATCCTTTATTGGAAACTTAAGGTATAGTATTTTTAATGCTATTATGTGGGTTATAAAATTTCAAATTCAAAAGAACTTTTCAGAATATTATAAATAATAATTTTACGTGCCTGATTTTGTTCTACAAATTAATCATTCCGATTATCTTTAAAAAGTTTGAAACTAATCAAGGTACATTTAACGTTTTTAAATTACCTTTTGGAGTCACTAATGGTGCCGTATAAATTGAATAAACACGATGCAACTTACGTGAGGTTTATGTATAGGTATGTTAATTTCACTAACGTTTAAGGATATGAAGAACAAATTTCCGTTGTTAGGACTTAAAATCAAGTTTATATTTTATAATTTATTCTATTTATTAAAATAAGGTTCCATATTTTCAATAAATCTTTTGCATCTTCATTTCAAAACTTATATTTTTTGTAATGTGTTCAATAAGTTGTATTAAAGTTTGTTTTATCAATCCAGATATCGAAGTTATTTTCAAATTTAACAGAACAACTTAGAACAGACTAAAAATATACACACACACATATATAAATTTCGTTTTATTTCCTATTTATTTTTACTATCTAAGCAACATTCCAAAACATAATAATATCTTTTGGGACGCTATTATTTTTAAAAGAAAACATTCTTAGAAGAAAACAAAATTTAAGTTTTAAGCGGACTAATTTAGTTGAGCCTTCCCGTATAAACAAAATGTTTATACACTGAAGTTTCCCACAACAAAACTATATTTTTATAAAACTCTAATTGGGCCCACTTTCATGTTTGTTTTATTTCTCAGGAAACTCCAAAGGGCTTCTTAATGACCTCTTCAATTCAGCAGCCAGCGTACTTTAAAAACATCGCTATTAAAAGTTATTTTTATAATTTAACAAAACAACTATAAAACGAATTATTCCGAAACACAACATTTTCTCTCCCAGCTCCATTATTTTTCCTAGCCCAAACTCCTCGGATTTAAAATATTCTATAATAAAACGAACCCCTTGTCAGGATCTTTTTTCTTTCCAAAAAAAAAAACCAGCACACCTCTTGGTTGAGTTTACTATTTATTTTACTTACCAGAAAATCTCCTGGTTTCTTTCAAACACAGCTTCTTTATTCGAGATCCATTAGAATACTTGCTCTAAAAAGTGGCCTTTTTGTTCCCAGTTGTCGTTATTTTGTAGCGGTTACAGCTCGGTAGCTTTTGTTTGTGGTACGTGACTTTTGGTTCCCAATTCAGATTCCGAAGCAGCGTAGTCCGAGCACGGATGTGAGATTCAATTCTTTTTGGCAAGCAGGAGTAAAAATTTATAGATTTTATTCGCGAATACTTAAAAGAATACGAGTTCGAAGTAGGATATATTATTTTCTTCGAAAGTAAAATTTATTTAGTTTCTATTACATTATACAAAGTATTGTAGAAATATTGTTTTGGGGATCAAAACTTCTATGCTGAGATTTCACTCTTTTAAAAGTTTTGATATCTTCTGGCTATTAAACATAATTTTTAAATGTCCTCCTCATCCACCATTAAACAAATCACCAAAATAACTTTATATACGTTCGTTTGTCATCGCAACTACACTGTTACAAATTATTACGACCTTGCACCAAAATTTGGTACCCATTTAGCTGCAACCAACATTTGGTGCTTAGTTTCACCATTTTACGGTGCTACCACGGATTTCATTTAGTTGTGAAACGTTGCACCAAAACTATGAGTTTTGGTGCAACGTTTCACAACTAAATGATATCCGTGCATATATCTTGCATAAAACTCAAAATTCGATTTTTCTTAGTATTTTAGTAGTAGTATTTTTGTAGCAAAGCTGGCAACCCCAGATCACAACTTTTTACTTTTCTTTGTCAAGTTCACCGATCGGGCTAGAATTAGGAATCCTCTGATTCATAGCTGAACGCCTTTATCTACTGGGCCACGGAGGCCCTTGTTCGTTGTTGTCTTTCTTGGAGGGAATTCTCCGGCTTGTTGATGTAGCGACAGCGAAAATTTCGGTTGCGGTTACAGAAGTTGAACCAATTATCGGTGAAACCTCCGCTTGTTTTCGATAAAGGATTTTTGGTGCAACGTAGATTCCACCATAAAATAATATAATTAGTTGCAGACCTCTGTTTTGCACCAAGATATGGTACATCGTTGAACTGAAATTTTTAACAGTGTAGAGAAACGATTAAGATTTAAAGAAGTTTTTCACTTAGTTTAGGAAAAAATAAACTTTAATACTTTGCACCACAATCAAGTAAACTCTTGCATTTATATGCAAACTTTATTGGTAGGACGAAAGTTAAATCGTATGTAATAAAATTTCTTTTGGTTGAAAAACAACCACATTTATCCGTTTTATATTTACTTCTAGAATTTTATCTATGCCCACCACTTGTTATATTTTTCGAAAAACTGACTATAAACTGCCGGTTTGTTTATTCGGAAATCGCTATAAAACTTATGGTAAACAAAATCAGAGTTTTACTTATGCACAACATGGACAGGAAATGGCCGCTAAAGCTTTATTATGGTGGAAAATAAAAGAAAAATTGCCTACAGAAAGAAAACATGCCAAAGGGGCTAAGCCATTCTTTGAAAATAGAAAATATAGCTGAAATCTTTAAATAAAATGCTATCTTACAAAATAATCTTACGTGTAGCAAGACAATTCGTTAGATTCCTCAGCATGATTCATACTTTGAGAAGGGATGTATCCTATGCACTCCTAGAAAACGCACTAAATAATTCATGTTGGATCACGATTATGTAATGAACCTCATAAAAGGCAAAGAATGACTGAACATGGGCCATCAAAATCCAGTTGCCTTTTTCATTCCATCTGAACACAAAGGGAAAAAAACACAATTTCATGGTCTATCATCTTGTTAGGTTTTTGCATGTGTAGTTTTCATTACTTTAACGTTTGTATAATTAGACGTGTTTGTATTCCGGTAAAAGTTTATTTTGTTGATCTTTTCTTCTCCAGTTGCAGCAGTAATCAGTGAAAAGAGCTCAATAAATGCAACGGATGAAAACCCCAAAACAGGGAGAGAAGTTTTATTTTTGTTGCTTTGTTTTTTTCTTTCTTTTTATTAAAGAGGGGGGAGGGGTAGTAAAAAACGAGCCACCAATTGGCCAAGTGTCCTTCAAAAACCTTTTCTATTTTGACTGTGTCTAAGTTCACTTCCTGTTACTTTCACTCCTTTGTCTGGTTTCGCGCTCTTCTTTTTTTTTAGATAATAGCCTCCCTTTTCACGGTGGACAAACAGGTAATAGGTAGATTGTACGTTGGAAATACTGTGTCATATTATCAATGATGTATCGGTCTAAAACTAGGATAATATGAAAAGGTCTTGTGATATGGTTGAGAGAGGCAAGAGTGAATCAAATATAGGTTATGCGGTTTGTAGAATTTTTTTTTGTAATATCATATTATAATTCGAATAGGCTTATGTCGAATTTCCCGCCTTTTTGGTGAGTTGAAAATATGCGGTTCATCTCAACGTTTCGTAAATAATATTGGATCCTATTTCAGGTTTTTAATACTTGGAATTGCAGATAATTCGTCAACAGTACAGAGTGGTCAGAAATTGTTGGGCGATGGACATTGTTCGGCTGTTTAACTACACATAATAAACCATTATGTTTACTATTCTTTAACTACTTTGTTTCTTGCTTAAAATATAAACGAATTGACAATACAGCTAAATGTGAAACACCCAAAGAATTCCCATCGCCTACAAATGTGTGGGCACCATATATATATGTGCTTTTGTAGAAATAAAGACAATTACAAATTTTGTTTTGCTCACATTTAGAGCAAAGTTTAATTCCGTTATAATGGATATTAACCATTTTTCTATCGTTAAACGTTAATTTCAGTTAATTTGAAATCTAAACATCTAATAAAAAATCATAAATGTCATTGTTGATGTAATTTCTTGCCCAAATTCTTTTAAAAATATTAATTTGGATTTTTATCAGTTAATGTTTTATTGTTTTTAAATATGTGTTATTATATATCGTCGGCTTAATTCGGAAACCACGTAATTCCAAACAACAGATTTATCAGCCGTAGCCAAAAGCTGTCTGGCGACGCAACTAAGCTTAGGTATTCAGATCATTAATTATTTTTTAAATAATTCCACATTTAGAACTGAATCGCTCATTTTCGTCGCCAGAGAGTTTCGTTACGACTGATGAATCCATTGTTTGGAGTTATGTGGTTTGAGAACTAAGCCGACGATATCGTAGTTAAAGCTATTTTAGGTATTTAAAAATTTCGTTTTCAGAAAGTGACCTTTTTTCAAAATGACCCTTTCAACTAACGTCAGTGGAAAATAACAGTTTAAAATGCCAACAATGCGTTTAAAGCTTATTACAAATTCGATCAAGACTGTTAAGAGTTCTTGAATGTTATAAATTAAAATTACTTGTTTGAATCACAAATAATTCAAAAGAATTTTCATTGTAGTAGAAATCGGGTATTTTTCTAATATGAGCACGAACTTATGAATAAGTTTATTTCATTAAATATAGTCTTCAATTTTTCGAGCCATGATCATTCAATTTAAAACACAAGTGTGAATGTGTGCATTAACTAGTTTAAATTTCAGCATACTTAAAAGGTTAATATTACGACTGAAGATTTTTAAATTCTTTCAAAGCTTCATACATTTTAAAGAAATAACATAATAATATTTTTCATTTAGTTAAAACACCTACAAAAGCATTAATAAAGCGATTTGCATTTTTGAGTATATTATCCAAATTATTTCCATATTAGTGGGAATTTCAATTTATATGTATATCACTAAAATCGAAGAATAGCTAATACAGCGGAAGTTTTATGTCAAATACAAAATAAATTAAACATAGTTTAAAATTTACTATGTAATTGATAATAAACGAATTAAAAATATTTTTGTTATTTTACTTTTAAAATATTGAAAAATTGAATTGTTCGAATATAAGTATGTTTATTAAAACGCATTAATTTTTAGTAGCTTTCAATATGATAAGGTTTAAAGAAAAAACTTAATAAAAAAACACTTAAGTTATTCAAACTTCTAAATCACATTTCCTGAACATAACTTAATATACATATATTTCCAAATGTTATCCGATATTAATTAAAATACATCTATTTCCTTCTAGAATTTTACCGTCATTTAATCAATTTCCAAAACAATTTCCGGAAAAGCTCTTAAATTTTGATAAAACTTTTTCAAAGAAATAAACCGTGAGTTGGTAGTTCACATAGTAGTTCTAACAGTTATTCCCTAAGAAAACTTTAGAACGAAGAAATAGATCTCAAGGAAAAACCATTAACCAGCCAATGATTGGAAGAAAACTTTTTCGTTTCAATTACCTTTACCTTTTACCTTAATAGTTACGTGGATTATCACACGCCGCACAGATATGTGCTCTCGGTCTTAAGTGTTTATCGGATTTTTATGGGTTTTAGTAAAGTATTATTTTGCGCCAATGGTATGTCGAATAACAAGATTCTATTTTCACTTCTAGGATTACTTTAAAATGATAAAAATCAATTTAGCTAAGCGAAAAACTTCAATTTAAGAAGAATTTTTTTAGAACTTATAACTCAAAATAAAATAATATTGTCTGACTTGCTCTGAAATCGTAGTAATATAGATATATAAAAAATTTAACGAGTTAAAATATGGTTAACCGACCAAATCGCTAATCGGCATTAAAAAAACTTTCTCCAAAATAGATTTTAATTTTTACTTGGTAATTTACACAAAAACTATATTATGGTTAGTATTCACAATGAATAAAGAAATACTGATCAATTCGATTGATTAATTGACTTTCAATTTAAAATTCTGTTGTACAAATATATTATTTTAGAAACATTAAAATGTTCTTAATAACACCAGTAGTTTAAATGTCGGCCTTATCAATATTTTTACTTTTCTTTTTAACATAAATTCATTCTTTTACTAGAATTTCATGTCAAATTTTAGAGCCCTTTATAATTTTTTATAGACTAATTATATGAAGATATTATAATTGTTATTCTAACATATTGACAAAGCTTTTGTAAAAGCTTTATCTTTAAGGGTTAAAACTAATATAAATCTAATTAAAATGTTTTTGTATAGAAAACAAAGCTCCCTGGTAAGAACCTACTTAAGAACCAACGTATTAATTAAAACGCTTTTTTACTAATCCACACATTTATTTTACAACCTACACAGTTCTCCCATTAGCCAAAGTCTTCTTTAATACGCACGTTTTTATGTTTAAAGAGAAACGGATTAATTAACAGATTTCTTTACTAATCTATTCATTAATTTTAAATCCTATAAAGATTTCTAATAAGATGAAGTTTCTACAATACACGGAACTGTTTTTAGTTTTAATGACCAATAGATAAATAAAGGGCAACAAAAAAAGTAAGTTTTGTGATATTTTATCTTTAAGTTTTAATGTCGTGTTTTATTGTGGTCATATACCTCCTTCATGACACCAGTATCTCTGTTAATAACGCTTCTACAGTGCTTCTGTCAGTATAAAAAAACTAAGACAATACATACCTCTTTCATCCATGACATTAACTAAATTGTTTTTTAAAATGTTACATACCTTCTTTATCCACATACCCATTCAATTAAGAGACTCTTTTATTAATCTATACATCTAATCTATTCTAGTTCTGATAAAACAGGGAACCTTCAATTTTAAGAAACATTATCTCTGCCAAAGCAAACAAATCCCTAACATTCAAAAACATTGAAAATGAAAAAACTTCGTATTAAACAAACCATACAAAAAAAATCAATTCAATTCTATATATATATATATATATATATATATAAAATAAACTTAAATATAGACTTCTATACAATCTGCAAGAAAAGTTAAAGAGAATACAATAAAAAAAATTACACATTCTTCCCAAAGTAAATCCTCTTAAGATATCATGGCAAATAAACTACCCTCCCTCTCTATAAAGTAATAAAAATTGAACGTGATGGTAAAGGATTTCGAGAAAACCGATACGAAAACCCCAGACTATCAAAATAACATAATATCTCCTCATTGTTTTAAGGCAAATCGATCGGCTCAGAGCCCAGTAGATCATACACCCTTATTTGATTCCTGTTTGGCGACTTTACTTCGGTAAAGCCAAATCCAGAGACTCACTAGAATCAATAAACTTATAATAGATATAGCAGCGTAATCTTTTTTGATATCTGAAAAAGAGGCTGGGAACTCTAGTTTTAGATGTTATCGAAGTTTTTGGGATTGTTGGGTGTTCTCAATATTATATATATAGAGAGGGATATGTATAGATATATTATTCGAGCTATAAATTACATATGGAATAAGTTATTTTCAGATATGAAAGGAAGTAAATAATTGACGTTTGTATAATATTTATAACGATTTTATTATGTTTAAGTTTAGACATGATATACAGATGGGTTGTCATCCAAGGGATATTAGTCCAAAGACAGAGTTACGAGGCAAGAACGTTTAAAATTTGTAATTCGCCTTGATTATAACGTTAGATGGATACACATTAAATTCATCATTGAGTAACCGACTGAACTTAGACCCATACCACTTGGACAAATGATACATGCTGCTTAGTAATGATAAATGAGGTTAGTTCATTTTCATTGTAACTTACATCACTTTGTAGTACATATAGCTTGCAATTATTAGCAATTGATGGGGTTAAAGTAATAGTGGTATAAGTTCATTTTGACTCGCACCATTATGACTTTCATCGTAAACTAAAAAAGACCCTTTTCAGGGGATTTTATATAGGTTTTCAGTTTGCGGTGAAATTAATAGTGGTGTGATTCAAAATGGATTTATGCCACTATTATTTTAACCGCCTCAATTGCCAATGTATGGGATAGAGTCTGGTAATTTATATCTATATTAGTATTAATAAAATTACAGAAAATCACATAATAAATTACAGAAAAATCGTAATAAAATGACACAAAGTCATCAAAAATATCCAATATTATTTTATTGCTTTACATCTAACTTATTATTGCTTACAATCTAACGACAACAAAATTATATTTCTAAGTTAAATACAACTAATTTAATTATTTGTTATAAATCAATATTGTTCTTTGGTACAAGTTTGTCTGACTATGTAACTTTAAACTCATTTTTCTGAGTAATGTCTTTCTTCCTGTTTCAACAAGATTAAATTGATATTAGTTCAGATATATTTGACGAAACTGCGCCAAATTTGCTAAAGTGTATTTTCATACATATTACTTTAATTTGTCTTTATAGATTAGTAATATATAGGTTATATATATTTTTAGTTTGTATTTTTAAAAATAGTTTACTAGTGAAATTAGGGATTTTATTTCAATTATTTTTAAAAAAAAATTCTTTTACAAATCACAAATATCTACAAAGACAGTTTGTTAAACGCAATCTTTTGTTTATAAAAATGTTATATAATGTTTATAAAAAAATTTGTATATAAAATTATAGTTTTCAGAAAATATTTTCTTGACTTAGATCAAAAATAAAAAAGGTCATTTTTTTAATGTTATAACTTTTTTTAATGTTTGACTATATGATTATGTTAATACGCCTTGTACACCTGAGTGGGAAAAAATTATAAAGATATCTGCAAAAATAAATTTTAAAAACGTATCCTAAACTCCCGTAATCAAAAAAAATCCCTATATATTTTCTAATTGAATAATTATTAAATGTAACTATTCACCAAAAACTAGGCATATATTGATATTTAATGCCTCATTTATATGCTCCTCTAACACTGTTTTATTTATTCCTATTAATTTTCATAACATGCATCTGCAGATTTATTCCTTGTATGTATTTTTGTCATGAATCATGATTGAATTTCTTTAAAAAAAACATTTGAAATAAACTCAATTCGAATAAAAAATATTCAAAAAGTTTAACATACCTATAAATGTACATAGTTTGTTAAACAAGGTAAAACTAATGTGACTCTGAAATGCTATACGATTTGAAAGAAAATTTAGTCGTGTATGTACGTTAAAAAAATGACAAAATTGAATCGGAGTAAATATTTAAATAACATTTAAAAAACCTAGTCCCTAGAGAACTTAGGAACAAAAAAGGAACGTTAGAAAATAATATTTGCATTTCGTAAGAAATGGGGTGTTTTTTTCGTGTGAAAATCTTGCTTGATATTCCAAGGTACACAATCGATCGTGAAAGCAATTTAAAACCTATACCTCGCAGAATATTTCTTATAAAACAAGGCATTGTCTTACTTTCTCTTTCTTCTTAAGTACGTAATGTTTTTTTCCCCAATATGTTGATTTAGTTAAATTCATCCTCCAAAGCAATTTTCAAGCAATGTTTAAATTCAACATCTTGCTTTCAATTTTTAATTAAAATTTATTATTATTAAAAAAACTTATTATTTTAGGGAAAATCTTAAAGAAAGAGTGAATACTTTACTCATAAAATATTTTACGTAGCTTTATTAATCAAATTACTTCAATTTATATGTTAATTTGCTTATTACCATTACTATTTGTATAACGTTCGATATTTTTCATTAAAAAATGTCTTCAAAAATATGTATTCGTCGAAAATCCCAAAACATTTAAACGTTTTTTAAATTTTGCGAAAATCAAACGAAAATATTTCGGCATTCATTCATCATTGGGGAATATTACACGAAAATTTTCGTTAAATCTAAGTAACCATTTCTAACAGTTGTTAAACTACACATGCTAGCAAGCTAAATAAGAATCACTGTTATTGACAAACAAATATTGTTATTGGTAAACAATAAAGTAATTTACTCCTAAATTACAAACTATAAATGAAGGAAAATTTTAGGTTTAAAATTAAAATTAATTACCACTCTTGGGAATAACTAAACACTCCTACTTTAAAAAATCACATAACAAATGGACATTTAGAAAGCAGTGCATTTAGAAAGCAGTGCACATTGTAATTCAGCATCTAAAACACTAAACATTCATTGTAAAGAGTTATCACAAATTGTTGCGCGTTGGTCATTGTTTGGCTGTATCATATTTAGCAGTATTGGCATAATAAAACATTATTTTGTCCCAACTATTTCGCTTATAATTTAAATAACTCACTTGGTTATAGTAGAAACATACAAAGTTTTAAAGTATAGCAAAAAGAATTGTTTGTTATGTGTATAGTTAAATATCCAAATAATGACCATTGCCCAACAATTTATGACTAACCTGTAAAAGCCCACTTGCATTTTCCAGTGATGAATATTCATCAAACAATATTTACATTTCTGATCAATCCCGAGTAGTATTCAGGAACTTTGCAATTCCTGAACATTATTAATGGCAGAATTTTGCTGTATTATCTTCGATCTCATTACCTATATTAATCCCTCCTGAACATTTCAACTCCATTAACAATGGAGTTGTTCACTGTGGTTTTATCTCCTTGTGGTCGCTGTGGTTTTATCTCCAAACCCTCATATTTCCACCGTCACATACTAAGTGCGCCAGATATTGTTCCATAAAAGAAACAGATTTTGTTGGACATTCGATAAAATCTCCATAGGAGTCATGAATAGAAAATGATGAGAATACATAAATACAAGAATATACACGGATATGCATGTAAGAAATAGATCTAGCGTGAACAGCTATCTATAGGAACATTTTTCAATGCTTACATTGTTTTCAAAATAGACATGTACATTGGTGTATGATTGTTTTTAAATAAAATCATTTTAGCTATTCCCACATCAATTTAGCTATTTCCAACCCAGAAAAAAAAAATCAGAATAAAACCTTTATAAAAATTGTCAAATTAAAGGTTTTATAAAGGATATTGAAGCAAAAACTGCAGGTTTTTTTAAAGTTTTCATTTTTCTGTATAAAACCTTTGAAATATCTGCATTTTCCCTTCATAATTAAAAACTGAAGGTTTTTTGCTTGAATTTTTAAGGGTTTTTTACAGTTTTCATGGAGTATATTGAAACAAAAATCTTATATGAAGACTTAATTGATTAAGATTTTACACTGACTTTTGATTCTGGATATCTATACTAAATATGAATAATTATATTACTGCTTGCCTGAAATACTTCATTTTCACTGAACAGATTTGGAATGTTCGTTTTACTATTAATAGCTTGAATAACCACGGTTTTTTTAAAGTCATTAAACAATAAAAATCATTCTTAGTCAGAAAAATATTTTAATACAAAATTGTAATTTATATGGCTTAGGGTGGGTTTTCAAACTTGGCAACTCCAAAGCAATGTAATAATCTATAAAACGAGTAATAGTAGTATTGTGATAATCTTATGATTTTCTAGAAAATTAGAAAAAGGAAAGTTTAGGAACTGTACTCTCTTCAATTATTAACTTAAATGTTTCGATTGTAGATTAAATCACAAACAATTGTAAAATACCTTGTTACTACGAACATTTATCGCATTAACATTTAACCTATTTTTAATTTATACCTCTAAATTTGCTTTCATAATCCAAGTCTACCTCTCTCTATTTCGATAAGAAATACTTTACTTCAAAAAACCCCAAAAAACTGCCTATTTATTAATAAAACATGTTTATGTGCTAGAAAGTGCTAGTTTATGTGGGGGAAAAGGCGCTCCCAATAAAGAGCGTCCCTTAAGACTCTCAAGAGACATAATAGCTGATGAGCACCGGGCTTTTCATCTGATTCTTTATTGCCCCTGGACGAGTCTTTGTGCACATTGAAAGTGGCATTACCGTTGGCGTAACGGTGACTGTGGAAACGACTTGTGTTTCGCGTGACAGCAAAATGATATCCCTTTAGGATCTTCAGCAAACAGGACATTTCAAATTGATGCTGCACTCAGAGATATTGTGGATGGGGGCTTGGGAAAGTGGTTGGGAAGTTATATGTCTGGTTTCTAAACGGGGCGTTACTGGATTATGGGTTGGATGAGATAAAATTGCAAGGTCATATAAGTCAATGTTTTGTGTTTTAGGTATTTTTTAAGCATAGGGTAAGGTGGAGGAATTTGGGTCTTAAAACTCGATTTTTGACGTTCAAAGTCAAATTTCTTTCAGAAAAAAAATTGTAAAATTATAGTTGTTTTACAAAAACGTTTACTTATTTATTGGAAACATAATTATATATTTTCGTTTAATTCTGAGGTTTGTAAATATTTTTAATAATTATTTTTCTAAAGAAACCTATATTGATTCATACTAAAAATAAATGATTCATACCAAAAGTAAATGGTAAAATGTTTTTTTTTATGAATTCTTGGAATTTATCGTGTAAAACAATTGTTTTATAGCAAAATTAGTAACTAGATTTTATATAATTTATAACTGGTCATGAAACAAATAAACGGCGTCCATTTTTTTATAGAAATAAGTTCTTTTGATCTTTGTTGACATTTTAATTAAAAAACAGGTTTGCACTTCATTATATTAACATCTAAACATATTGCCGTTTACTCTTGTCATTTTTAAGCTTTTAAATTTATATTCTTGTAGAATACACTTTTGTAGAACAATATTCGGCAAAAGGAATTTTTGAATTGCACTTTTGCCAAATATCGTTAAATTTTTACGAATTTCCTATTCTTTAGCATTAATAAATGTAAACCCCACTTTGCAAAACATTTAAAAAATAGCTAAATAAATTAGAATTTTTTCTATTTTTTTTATTTAAAAATGTATTAAAAGGTTCCTTTTTTATACAAAACCCATAAATATTGGTAAATAATTCGACTTTTCTAGTTTTTATATAGAAGTTTGTTTTCAGGTATCAAACTATCGTTTCGTTAGGGGTTTTTTTGTATATTCAAACGAACCGTCTTTTGTATTTGAATTAAATCATCCAGAAATGTAATTTTTTTTCTAAAATATACTCCATTAGCCGTAGTAAACTTTAAAAAAAGGAACGATATCAAAACATAAGTTTAACACTGTGTAATTTAATATTTAATTTTAAAAAACCCGAATTACCCCATAACGAAATTCCCCCATCTTACCCTAAACACTTAAACTTAGAGACTGATTAAATTATTCGAACTAAACTGCCGCTTTTTTTTAGATAATGTATAAAAATTTGAAGTCCGGTGTAGTTAAACACAAATTTAAGTAATATTCTCGGATAATCTGATAATTACAAACAAATTCGGAATTATAATAATGTGGTATAAAGGCAAAAGTTTTATGAATATTATTTATAATTCTTGAGCAAAATTCAAAACGTGTTTTTTCCTAAAATTTCTAAGCATTTTGGAGAAAAAAAAACTCGTTCCACTGAAGTCGTCTCTAAATTTTCTATCAAATAAAACTATTTTATTCGTTAAAATACGTTTTGTAAAAATGCATTGTAAAAAAGTTATTTGCGTTTTTCCAGGAATCCCCTTTTGCGACAAAACACTTATGGAATATTTGCTACTCAATTATAGTTCACTGTATACCGATTAGAATAATTAAAAAAAACATCTAAACAAAAACAACAATGCTTCAGATTAAATAAAGTGTGAAGAAACGAGAAAATAATAAAGAATTCAAGAGATAATGACTAATTGCCTTGAAAACTAATCTTACTATTACTAGAAAATATTTTATTTAACTATAATCTCTTGATTTCTAATTAATTTACTACAATTTGTAAACAGAAAATGCCTATATAACACAAAAATTGTACAACTAATATTTTTAAAAAATCGTATTTTTTTAAAATAACTCTAGCCAATTTTCTATACTTTAACCCTCTCAGCGGTTAGAAAAGAGGAAAAATTGTAATTTTCAATGCATGTATATTATATATTTTATTATTTTAATAGATATAGCTTCCAAGAAACACCCCAATGCTTTAGATATAATAACTATTTCAACATCTAATATTTTTATGAATTAAAAAAAATCTGTATTGCTAGAAAAACTGGAACTCATTGTACGACTTAAGTAGTACAGCTTCCTCAGAGAGTTAATCTGAGTCTTCAGTGGGTTAATCAGAGTCTTCCCATTAATATTCGATAATTACGGGCCATATATTTTGTACATTAATAGAAAATATTTATATACCATCATACTTTTTGTATTGTAAAAACTGCTTCTGTTTTCAGTAACAATTTGAATAATATAGAGCATATCCTAAGCAAATTTTACAACTGCCCAACTTCTCAAAACAATTACTGACCAATTCCTTAAAAAAAACCTGCCAAATTTTTCAAAAATTTACAACTGCCGAATTCTGATAATAAATTCCAAAGTTAACAATCAAAAACCAAGCAGCAAGCGTCATATACATTGTTTTTAAATTTCGACAAACCTTACATTCCATACAATTCTATATTAACAACAATCCACTGCAACTGTAAGCAACAGCGAACCTAATGGACAGCAAACGTTAATTTTATTTAACCCAAATTAGAAAATTTAAATAATAGTATAACACAGATTCAGATTCCTCAATTCAGTTATGTTTATGATTTTTAATTCAAATTTGTTAAATTTCACGACTACTCATTTCAAATTTACGAGTGCTTTTTTTAAAAAATACGACTGTTTAATTAAGCCACAATTGTTCGCTAAAACATGTCCTGGTATAAAAATGATCTAGCATTCTCAGAATCAATTGCCTACACGTTGAATATCGAAAATCCGAAATCCAATGATAGTAGGCCACAGAGTAAAACCGGATACATTTAGAACCAGCCGGATACACAAACAAGATGGACGAATGGTCAATAATCCTGTTTATGTTCTCGCCCCCCATAAACGTCTATCGTGGCAACGCAGACTGGATTTATTGCGCTCCAGCTTCCGTGTACTCGTGCGACATCGATACAATTTCACGCTCTGGTGTAGGCTTTCAACCTCATGCTGCTACTTCAGAAACTCAATTCTTTCGCAAATACATTGCGCCTGCAGGGAAGCAACAAAAATGCAAGAGAATGCCTTGCAGTGTTTGTATAACGAGCATGGAGCTTAGTAGCAAGTTCTAATCGATTTGTTGTGCTACTGTCGTGTGTAATCTAATATATAGTATTTTCTTTGCATCGCATCGCCATGAGTAATTATTTTGTAATAATAAACGATTGCTTGAAATTAAACGCGCATTACAGCTGCTAAAGCTATTGGTGATCGATCCTGAAAGAAAGGCAAGGTAACACTATCTCGTACATATGTCAAAGACAACACTTGAGTAGGCATCACACCCAAAATTTTCACACCATTGACAACGTGAGAACATTTGAGCTATGCCAAAAGGTACGAAACATGTCTTCTCTGGTTGTTGTTTTTTTGTGGCGGTTGCATTTTCGCTTGGACTCTGTATTGGTTGGTTAATTCAAACATCAGTATGACCAACCAAACAATACAGCATCTCTAAAGTAAAACGCAACCGCTAGAGAAGAAAAACGCGGGGATATGTTCCCTGCCCATAATGAGCAATAGCGTCTATTATAGATGTTTCATTGCGACTTACCTGGAATCGAACTCAAGACCCGCCAATCTTGAGTCTAGTGCTGTTCCCACCAGCGTATCAGAGCGTTGCGATAATTTATGATGTGTAATTAATGTATATGAACGCCTTCAATTCATAAGGCTTCACATTAAAAGTGAATTTTTATTTTAAAATTTGTAAATGAACACCAAATACTTAAAGAGCACGGTATTCTGCAATAATTACACTTTAATTTAAGTACAAACTCCTCTGGTACAACTCTTTCTGGTAGACACCATGCAACTATTGTTATGAAGATTTATATAATTAAGGGTTTAACAAACAATACCAATAATTAGTTGGTAAATTCAATAGACATTTTCCGCACTAAAATAATACATACAGCGGTAACTAAAGCTAATTTGAATATTAAACTAATTTGAATGCTAATTTGAATGATAAATCAATATCTAAGCCTTTCACAGACATCAAAGCTAGCACCAAAAAAATAGTGCAAAGCTCTTATTCATATTATAAATTTAAAAATTTTTAGTTTCAGATTTAATGTACAAGAACTTTGCTTTTTTCAAACGTTTAAGAATATATGAACGGATATAACACATATCTAATATAAACTGCAATTCATTGCAACTAATAGTTATAAGTTAAACATTTACAGATATCACATAAAAATAAAAAGTTTGTTGATATGGTAATAGGGTAAAAATACATCAAAAGGGTATGAAGAACAGAGTAGTGCAATAATAGCAGGTTAGAAATACCGCGTTTAAAGAAATTCGTGACACATTATTCTCAAAGCAATTGTACTAAAAGCAGTTGCGTAAAAGTCAGCTGCCGAGAAAAATATTGTCTCGTAAAAATCTAGTTCCTTGCCCACAAAGGAAAAGTGAAACGCATATATCTCCACTTTCAGTTCTCTCCCAAACATAAAACGTTATACATCGATGGAAGCATCTGAATAAAAAATTCACGTGCGACTAGCTGGCTTATAAAAGTCGAAAATCATGAGCAGTTTTGGAAAAAATTGAAATTTAGTAGTTTTGCTGAAGTTCTGAAAAAAAAAGATTATCCAAGAGAGTATGACAAGAAGTAATATATAAAAAAAAGTATTCGTTTTTTAAACTAGAGGATATATTTTATACTATTCTTAATACAACAAAGACAACAATATAAATATGCGTCATTTATAACTTATTAATATTATAAAATACGGTTTTGAAATCATTTACTTGTTGGTTTGTAAAGTTAACTTAAACATAGATTTTTTCAAGGATGGTATTTTTCATACTTTGCCAAATTCAAGTAATCGGTTGAACTACATTAGACCTCCAATAATCCGCATACCAGTTATCCGGATCAAACAAAGCGGATTGCCAATTATCCGGATACAGATCTCTTTGAGGAAAAAATATCAATAAAATCCTCATTTTAAAAGTTTCTTATCGTTGAATAATATTGTTTTTAAAAGTCATTAAATTACATTACATACTAAAGCAAAATTCCTTTTTTTTAATAAGAAATACCCTTTTTTCCGTGAATTATCCAATTATCTGGATATTCGATTATCCGGATGGGATCTGGTCCCAATTGATCCAGATAATTGGAATTCTACTGTATTTATTGAAATTGAATAAAACTTCTGAGTTAGGATACTTAAAGTGATTTTTAACTAGTTTGTTATCAGTTTAGCATAAATTATTTTTTAATCATGTGTTTTGGTTAACCAACCTATAAAATAATCAATTTGTGTTAAAAGCCTTTTCGATGATAAATCGTTTTACAAATAATACAAAAGTAAAAAATTTATATATATTATTTAAAAATTAATTTGGTCACATTAAGTAAAAAGTATATTCAAAAATTCAATTAAGGATATCTTAAAGATGTAATTAAACAGATGCACGCATCGCTTAATGTATCTATTGCGTAATATATTTTAATTACGTATACTTAATTAAACCGGTGAACTGGAAGTTCGAAATTATTAGCGGAATACTCTTTGAAATTCTGTAATCATGATATCGGGTATTTTAATTTGAATCTATCACTAATTTTATGTTAATTATTCATTAAGCCGATGTCGTTGTTTAATTACAACCCGATGGTTTAAAATTTAATTTCAAACTTTCTTTGCCTTTTAAATTTATAAATTTTTAATTAATTCTTAAAAAATAAGTTGTTTATAAATATTTTCCGAAAATAAAGCGTGACAGGATAAGATAGAAATTATAATCCGACCACTCCTAAGAAAAACAAAGACGGCAAATCCCTCTAGAAAAATATTTGACCATGAAAGAGCAGGAACAGTGAAAAAAGTAAAATATGACAATAACCGTAGCCTTAAATCAAATATAGGAACCTATATAGGAAAATCCAAAAACCAAACAAAAAAATATTTGATTTTGATTATGTATGCGACGATGAAAATTGCGTGTATTTACTGTTTGAAATCATATCAAAAGTCAAAACCTGGAGAATAGTGGAACAATGCGGCTAGTGTAGGAGATGGTCATATCACGGTTGTATTACGATCGATTCATATTCTTTGTTTGAAAAAATGTGAGAACGGATTTGAAACCGATGAGCACTCATCCTAACTGATTTGTATAATCTCTCATGTACTTTTGGAAATAAAGTAAAGTAATTTTGAAAAATATACTTATATTTTATTTACAAATAAGCCTTGTATTTCACAGTTTTTATCGGTGTGTAAATGTTCCACAGGCATTGTGTACTGCCCCCGTCACGGGGCAAGTTTGCACGGTGACATCACCGCACAAAAACATAGTTAAATGTAATAAATATAATAATTTAAGGTACATTAAATGCACCACACTGCATAGCTTAAAGTTCAACTAATGAATTAGTATTAAAAACAAGAAAAATATCTAAAATAGAAAAATTATATAAAAAAAACGTATAAACCTGCCCCGGTTTACCCTACACTTGACCATGTATTACTTCGTATATTTAGTAACAGTTGCGTGTATAAGTTATAAACCCTCGCCAAAATTAAGTCAGGAGTTTTTCATTCCGTGTCTCTCACTGATTTAATCTAAAGCATGTAGCTCCACCCACTTGTTCATCTGACGTCAATATCGGTGTAGGAAATTGTAAATATAGGCCTACCACGTCAAAGTTACCGATGAAAATTGATTCTAATCAATTCTAATAATATATTTAATAATCATCAATTCTAAAAATATATTTAATAATCATCAATTCTAATAATATATTTAATAATCATCAATTCTAATAATATATTTAATAATCATCAATTCTAATAATATATTTAATAATCATCAACTCTAAAAAAATATTCAATAATCATCAATTCTAATATTATATTCAATATCAAATTACATCTTCGCCGTGGTAGAATAAATAAATATGTACGTGTAAAGTAGTTGATTTCAGATTACAGCTTTCTTAAAATAGACAAAAATCTTTAATATTATAAAAAAAAAATCTGTAAAAATAATCTTTAGTTTATAAAAAAAAAATTAAGAATCTTCTTTGGCAGTAAATATAATTAGTTTGAAAAAAAAGTGTGAGCAAAATTTTAATTCGAACAAAATCGACATTTGACTTTCCAAAGATAAAGTCCGATATATAATCCAATAAAAACAACTCCATCAAACTATATCGGTTTTTAAAATGGAAACCCTAAGAATATCATGTCAAAGTTATCGATAAAAATTGATGTGGTTGAATGCCCATTTTAGTTTTTTTACTTTTGTCATAAATTGATTAACTCTGCCAATTAGTATATAATATTGTATGCATATATTATTTTTAATGCACAAACAAAGATAAACATTTTTAGAAAAAGATCATTAATGAGTATTTCAACTGTCAAAACCAAAATATATCTCAAAATGAGTCTGACAACAAAACAACTTTTTCTTTCCAGTTATCCCCAGCGTTATATTAAATAACAAACAATGCATATGTTATTTGACAACAAAAGAATAATTTAACAAAGAATAAACTTCCCACTGACACCAAGTCTATAAATTTAGTTTTTTTTCTGTGTTGTGGGAAACTATTAAAAAGACTCCGGAGACATAAATTCTTCGCCATGTTTGTTTGAAATCATTTGGACTCTAATCTTTGTCACGACCTTAAAGACAGAATATGCAGCAAGAAGAAAGAGGAATAACTTTCCTTTGACCAGCTAAAGATTCCTCTTCCAGGCAGTTTTATGCATCTTGTACCTCGTCACTTGTCTGGAGAGCGTAGAAGACAAAAGAATTTCCGAAGCCCCGCTGTGTTATTTAGGTGGCTCGAAGACAGAAAAAGTGACGGTTTTCTGATTTGTATCTTTACCGTCTGTATTTAGCTTGTTTTGATTTATTTTTCCTCGGTGGAATTGTGTGGATGAATTTATCGGAAGAATCTTGTAAAATGTAACAGTTTAAGGATTCAATGATTGTAAAAACAAGTCATGAAGTGATTGTTTTTGTATTCTTATAATTTATGGCTATTGCCTGTCTGGTGTTCTGTTATTTTTGATATTTTATGTTATTCCTTAGAAGTGATGTTTCTCTAAATGTCTGCATTGTTTAAAACAAAAAGTTTTTATGAGGAAGTGTAAAACACATACAAAATATTTTTATGCGACGTTCTCTCCTTATGTTATAACTTTTCAATAAAATCATTTTTCTCATTTTATATCTGGTTCCTCACATGACAACATATGCGTTGTTATTGTTTACTTTAATGTAAAATATTGGAAATTCCAAAATTAAAATTGTGGATCAATCATTTTATTAAAATTATATTTTTAATGATAGAACGTACAGGCCAAAGTCCTACCAGAAGGACCTTCCGAAAGCACTTTTGTTCCCAGCCCTAATCACTACTTCCTGCCGGCAAGGCATCCGTTTTTATTATAATCATAAATTAAAAAGGAAAATTATCGAAAGAACCAGTTCTGATGCACACAAAGTGGATTTAACAAGCTCAGTTTACTTTTTTTAGGTAGCAAACATTCAAATTTTCGAATTCTTTTTTCAATTTTTTTTGCGCCAATTAAGAATTTTCTGGTGATAGTACCAGTCGTTTTGTCAGAAGACAGGAAAAATCTCTATACGATCGTAAAAGTGACAAATATATGTCACCACTAATAATAACTCCTAATACTAATAGTTCATTTTAATAAGACACACTCACGCCAAAACAAAATGTTTAGATGTATATAGTGCACACAAACTGCTTTTTTTGCAGAATTCGATTTAAATATTCATTATGGTAAGCATGAATTTTAATCTAGACAGAATGCCTTCAACATGGATAGAGCCCGTAATGTTCGCTTATAAAGTTAGGGCTCTGGCCACTGTACTTCCAAGAGCTTTTAAATCCTGCATGTAACTTTATACTAGTTTTTATAGTACACAGACAGAAAGTTTGAACATGTTATGATATCATTTACGACACAATTGTGCTGTACCAATTAAGTTATAAAATTGCAATTTATTATTGGTTCTATTACCATATTATATCCTAAAGAAAATTACATGGATACTAAAATAAGTATTTTCTTTTCTTTAATGTAATTATCTTTAATTTCAAAATCCCTATTATAAATATCTCGTTTTATGCAGATTGTTTGAAACTTGCTGGGGTTAGTTGTTGAGATAATGGAGTTAGTTGTTTGAGGATAGTTACTATGTCGACTAAGGCAAGTTAGTTTCTAGAGTATGTTCAATTGTTTTAGTGCGTTTCTATTTCTCTTCACTAATAACTTACATTAGCACCAGTTTAGCCACGGAAAATATTAAAGCCAGGAAAAACATACAAAAAATTGCCCTTTTTAATACACTTTCCATAGCCACAAGATAGTATTATTCTCAATATGAAGAATTTACTATTTCAACCACATACTATAAAAATATTTTAAATCAAAATTCTATTTTAAAATCAAAAATTGTAACGCTTCCAATGGTGTAACTTTCCATACGTTTTCCTCATTAGCTAACCCTCCGAGCATAGAGAACGCCGACTTACCTCCATCCCCTTAGTGTCTTACAAATTCGCGAGCAGAGAACAATTGAATAGAAAAGCACAATTCAAAAACATGGAAAACCGCCAAAAGTGCAAACCTTCTCAACTCTTCGTGACGCGCGTTGTTGTAAAAAGTACAACATCCCCACACTTTCTGTGAGTGGAAAAGTGACGCATTGACGATAGCATTTGTGTACGTTGAAGAAAATGCACAAAGCCAAGAAACCGGTATGGCTGCTGCCATACCTACATTCATCTGAATAATGTGTTGTAAAAATACACCACAACATATTACTCAAATACCAAATAGTAGAAACGGTATTTTTTCTCTCTGACATACCTCTTTGAAATACGGTTCGACGCCAATGCACAATTCACTTGATTTCAACTACACGTGTCCTAAGAAAGGCTAAATATCGGGTAGACCCTACTTTAACGTAAGGTTTGGTTCGTGAATACTTTGTGTGCGCAAATACATGGCCTGCTATAAGCTCGAGATCTCCATGTCATAAGTTTAGACTTTAACAAAGAATAAGTCAATGTCAAAGTAAAAAGTGCAATGCCTTCGTTAATTATATTTCGAGTAAGTAATTTTTTCCGATTTGGTTTGGTTTGATTAATTTAATGTCGCACTAGAGTTGCACTGTGGGCTTTTGGCGACGGTTCTGGGTCTATCTCGTAGGAAAGACCCGGGAACGATGCCTCGTATTTTTGAACCATGGTCAAATGACGAGGACAACACCTGAGCGGGCACCCAACACCTTCAATAGACGTCGGGACTTTGGACCCCGATCAGATTTATCGTGCACTAGTCCCATATACACGCCGATAATTTTTGTGGTGTTCTGAACAACTTTTCTAGTATTTTGTAGCGAAGCCTGGCAACCCTCCAATCACAAGATCACTACTTTTTTACTCTTCCTTGTCAAGTCCGTTGCACAGGATCGAACCAGGAACCCTCTGATTCTCAGCTGACGCCTTTATCCACTGGGCCACGAAGGCCCAATTTTTTTTCCGAAAGGCCAATGTTTAGTAATTGGTGGGCATAATTAAAAATCGATGATTTTATTCATTAGCCTTTTTTCTACCAAAAATACAGAAATATAAATGTCCCCAAACAGAAACCCGCAGAATGTTACTTTTGTTAAATTAAGACTTTCACTCCAAATTTAAACAAACACTTTCATTTAAAATAACAACAATACGTTCTTCAAAACTTACAAAGACAAAACTCCTAATATTAAAAAGTACAGTTAGCATCGCTAAATAAAACAGAAACTCTAAACCACGGCAAGTTTAATTTTGTCAAGAAAACCTTTCGAACAAATTAAAACGTTCATTTGGAAACTGAGTAAACAAATCTCCTTAAAATAATAACAATGCGTTCTCCGAAGAACAGCTTCCTAACATTGTAAAGTACGTCTAGAACAAACCCTTATCACAAAAGCAAAATTAAAACGAAAACCGCGTTTAATTTCGAAAAGAGAAATTTCTGAATAAATAAAACGCTCATTACAAAACCGAGCAACCACTAAAATGTAATTCACACTTCCTTTTAAAAAATTAACATTCAGTTCTCCGAACAACTCGCAAAGTACAACTTTCCAATCTTGCAAAGAGTATCGGCGAGAATGCTTCTCCCAAGCTCCAAACGGAAAACCCACCCCAACATGAATTTATCCCCACAGCCTTAAGTGGCCTTTTTGAATAAATTAAATTTTGATTCCATAGTGAAGGGAAAGAGCTGAAGGATGCTGAAACTCAGGAAGATGCGGAGGAAAACAGAGTCTGGAGAAAATCAAGAGCACGCGCTGGAGAGATGCTTCCAGCTTAGTGTTGAATCGATATATGGAAAATCGAGCGGAGCTTCAGAGCATGTTCACCCCCGGGGTTGCTGGAAGAAATGAAATCTCGCCAAGAGCGATGCCAAGCTCTCAAAGTTGGGTTTCGTTGTGTCGAGTACCTGCTTACCACGCGGTGTGGGATTTTGTGTGATGGAATTGGAGATAAGTAGCTGGGTTGATTAAAAGAAAGCGTAAGGATCAGAATAAAGACTAATTAAAAATATTTTGATTAATTAGCAGGGAGTGCTTGATTTTTGTGCATTTTTTAATGGTTCTATTATTTATTTATTTTGCTGCATTGAGGATTTTATAGGAGAATTGTTTGAAATGAGTTAAAAGTACATATGGATATTTATTTTACTTAAATTATTTTTTATTTTTGTACAATCTCGAAATTTTAATTGAAATGGAAATATTTTTTTTATTTTAAAGCATTTACGAATTTGTATAGTTATATATCCAATTGTATTATATTTTATACTTGAAGGATCCAGATATAGAACAATGATGGTCCATTTGGAATAGTTCTATAAAAAATTATAAAAAGAGTTTGTCTCATTTTTACCCAGCATTATAATTTTTTTAAAGGTTTTTTATGGACTTTTAACGTTTTTCCACCGTTTCATAACTTGGTACAATGAAAGAGCAAACAAGCTAATATTGATATTTAAATTTCAACAAAAACTGTACACTCATCTTTTTTCTCTGGACTCTTCATTTCTTTGAAGTAATTAGGAGAAAACGTAGTTTCCGAGTGGATTTTATCCTTCACGCTGCGAATTTTTAAACATAAAAAGACATTCATAATTAACTAGTATTAATTAGCAATTACTAACTGCATATTGTATCCTTATCAAGATTACGTAAGTATGCCATGACTAATATAGATTTGACATTTGAAGATTTAAAACTGAGTTACAAGATTTCACAATTCAACGGCAAAAATACACTCAGAAATAATGTTCTCATTGTTAAGCATCCTGCGATCGCCAAGCCCATTTTCCTTGACGATCTCAGATTGCTTAATTTTAACAATCGATTCGTCATTGAACTGCGTAACTTTTGGCGAAACAAGAGTCCAAAGTTTTAACAAAAGTAATTTACTCCGATTCCTTTTCGATAGTATCAGTTCATTGGGTTCTAATTTCGGTTCTTATATGTATATTGCACAGCCCCAGCACTTCTCTGGCTCAATTTGACGATACTTCGGATAAAGAGATCCCTGGTTCGAGCCGTGCCATCGATTTTTATTTGAAATCGTCCTCATTTTTGACTAAAGAAATTTCATGAAAAAAACGACGAAATAAATATCCTTAGTTTGATGAAATATTCAATCAAAGCATTTCGAAGACAACTGTTTTGTTAAAAATGAGAATATTTTCTTCAAAAATGAGCATCTATTTTTAACAGTAAAGCAGAGTGAATTAAATAGAAGCAAATATGTTTTTCATAAAATTGAGCAATTTGTTTTCTCTGTGCCGACAAAGTTTGGAAATTAGAAGTTATATTTAATTTTAAATCATTTTTTTAAGAAGGCAAAAATGTTTAATTCAAATATACTGTTCTATATAATAATACTCTTATAAAAATCCAATAAATATAATGATTTTATTTTATAAAAATTTAAAAAAGTACACTGCTAAAAATAGGTACTTGAAAATAAGTAATATTTATTCGTCTTTGAGTACATTCAATGCTTATAATGGCTCCGAATACATAAGTTTCAATTTTAAAAAAGACATGTACTCAGAAAAGAGTACAATGAATAAAAATAAGTAGATGCTTGCCAACAAAGGATGCCTTCGTAACTATCGATAATTACAACCAAGTCCTACCGGGAATCGAAACCAGATTCTCAGCACCATAATCTAGTGCCTTATTCGTTAAACAATCAGGACGACATTAAAACTCTGTAAAAAGAAGAAATGTTATAAAAGGTTTACCAAAAGAATGGCAATTAATATAATTCAGTTGTAATAACTTAGCTTCTATTTAATAAATCGACCTAAAATAATGTGGAAAACCATCTTCTATTTTAAGTTTGTCAGGTTGAATTAAGATCGCTTGAACAGAAGCTGAGATTAGCAATATTAACCACCTGACGGCTACAAACGTGTATATCCGTTCGTGTTTCTCCAGTTTTCCCAGAAGTACACATAAACGTAATATAAAAGTTCATAAGACATCTCTACTTTAAAATAAATTTGAGTACGCCATCGCTTATTTACGATTCAATTGTACCTAAAGAAAAATTAGTAGGTTCTGGTACTCATTTTTAAGTACCTTTTTTTACAGTGTATTCAAAAAAACAAATGCCCTAACCATATTTCTAAAACTTGAATGACAAATCTTTAAAAAATTAAGATTTCCGTAAACCACGAATGTTACATTATTTTGTTACTAATGTATAAATGCTACAATCTTATTAAATAGTTTAATGTTGCTGTATAATTTCATTACTCAAAGTATTCATGAAACGAGGACACACATTTCGAAATGAAAGTACCATCTCTAACTTATCCGCTGTTAATCCCAGCCATAGAATCAAATAAACATATAACATTCCCGTTTATCTCACGGACACCGAAACTCTCTATGGGTGTGAATTAATTGTAGTGGCACATCTAATACCTCTCCACTGTGCAAATTAAGTGCATTTGCATATACAGTACAACAGGAATATATTCCCGAATTGCCGTTAGTATAAGGATCCAATTTCACAGTGCCCTCTGGACTTTAATGACATTCGAAATATTAGCTGACTGCATAAAAGTTAAATTCAGGATTGGGCAAATATCAAAATATTAAATTGTCTTAAATCCCGAGATATTACATTAAACTATTAAAGAATCATTTTTAAGAATATACATTGCACGTTATGCTTGTTTGTTTTTTACTTTTTCGATATTTATTTCCATCACCTTATTGGGCCTATTTAACGCTTTTTCACACATCGGCAAAAACCGGAGAGGCACCGACATCGGATGCAATGTTATTCAGTTAGCAAATTTTCACGTAATCCGGTCCCGCAATAGCGTAGTCCGGTTGTGATTTTCTAATAACGTTTTCACGTAGTCCAATTTTCTTCTGGACCAGTGTTTGAAAAAGCGGCCTAAGACTATTTTGACTTCAATAAACTGTATTTAGAGCACAATCACCAATATGAGGTAAACTACACTTAGTAAACTACACACGTTAAAAGCACTTAAGTGACATTTTTTTATATAAATTTAACGTTAGACAAGGAAAATAAAGAAAACAATACATAAAATATTTCTATACATTTACTTCCATATAGCTCTTTTATGAAACACAATAAGGATAAAACCCCTCTGTCTAGTTTTCTCTTCTTTTTTCCCACTGACGCGCATCAAGGCCAAGTTCGTTAAATATGCTATTACTTAAACTTCAAAGGCTTTTTCGGTTCCGTTCTAAGTGTCGTAATTTTCTTCAATTTTTCTGAAGAATAAGAGCGATGAAAGTGGTTGTAATTTTTTTTAACTTATTTATTTTTTCGCAGACTACGTTTTTTTTTTAATATATATATTTAACGCCTGCCTTTGTACCCAAATGACGCCTCGGATTCCCCCCTAGTGTTTATATGTTTCTTCCATTTATATTTCAATTATATGCTGTAAAAGGATTGTTTTCAGTAAATACTGTTTTGAGGTCCATTTAATTGTGAATTCAAAGGCCAAGGGAAGTCCTCAGAATGAAACCAATAGTCTAAAAAACTACTACGAAATTTTCATATTTTTTAGAACCTCAAGAAATTTTAATAATTATAGGTTTCCTGGATCACTTTAGAAATGTATAATAATGATTCTAATGTATGAAGGGAGAGGGTTCTGGAGAAAAACGAAGTGGTTCTACCTATTGTTGAGATCGAGATCTCAACGTCTGATATGTCCCAGCAAAAAAAGTCAGCAAGAAACTTTCATCAAAATTGTCAAATTGAAGGTTTTTTGAAGGTTTTATAAAGGATATTGAAACAAAAAACTGCAGTTTTTTTTAAGTTTTTAATTTTCATGCATGAAACCTGTAAAATATCTGCATTTTCCCTTCATGAATAAAAATTGAAGGTTTTTGCAGGTTTTTATGAAGGTTTTTTACAGTTTTTATGAAGGACATTGAAACAAAAACCTTTAATTTTATAGATCTTCAAAAAACCTGCAGTTTTCCTGCATAAAACATTCAATTTCAAAATTTTGATGAAGGTTTTATGCTGACTTTTTTTGCTGGGGTGGTACAGGTATGTACTGTCATTATACTAAAATTTGAACTGGGAAGTACGATAGTCAGTCTAAAGACGCTTATCGATTAGAATACTGGGTAAAAACAATGAGACTTATGATTGTTCCTCATTTATTTGCACAATCATTTCGGATGCACTGACATTGTTTATTTCCTAAACCCTTCATTAATTATCACAAAACACTGGAACTATGTAACAGTTTAGTCATCAGTAGGTTAAAATTTAACTATTAAACTTGTTTATATAAATTTATCTTAATTATCTAAATCTAAGCACCTCATCTTTCAATATTGACTTGAACTTTATTAACTTTATTCACATAATACCAAACAGACTTTCATCCAAATAAATGTCATTTTGAATCCATGTCTTAACAATGATTGCCCCTAACAAGATTTAAACCTGGATCCGCTCCTAGTATAAAGTGTATTTACAAACCCCTTATATCTGTCTTTGCACTGTAAAAAAGTGCTTAAAAATGAGTACATGAATGTACTTGTTTATTAAGTACAATTGCATCGTAAATGAGAGATGACGTACTTAAATTTAAGTAATCGTACTTTCGTAAAAATGAACATTGTGATATAATATTCCTAATCTCAGCTTCTGTTCAAGCCATCTTAACAAAGCGACCTGACAAACTTAAAATATTTGTTCAGAAGATGGTGTTCCACATTATTTGACATCGATTTTTTAAATGAAAACTGAGTTATTACAATTGAATTATCTTACTTCCCATTATTTTTGGCACACCTTTTTAACCTGGGTTCGATCCCCGGTAAGTCTAAGTTGTAATTGTTGATATTTATTGAAAGTTATTTATGAAGGCAGCCTATGTAGGCAAGCTACTGCTATTTTTACTCCTTTTTGAGTACATGTCTTTTCAAAAATGAAACTTATGTATTCGGAGCCATGATAAGCATCGAATGTAATAAAAAAGGAGTACATTTTACTTAATTTTGAATTCCTATTTTTAACAGTATATAGTCCTTAGAAATGTTCTTAATGGCTTTTAAAAAGTCTTTAAAAGTTTATGTAAAAGTTTTGGAGTTAGAGAATATCTAGTAATGTTTTTTGAGAAATTGAATGATTTTTTTATAAATGTAAAACTTTAAAAAAAGACCATTCAAAGGTAAACAAATCACGAGCGAGCAAAACAATCCAGCATAAAACCTTCATGAAAGTTGTTGAATTGGAATGTTTTATGCAGGTTTAATGCTGAAAAATGGTCTTTTAAAGATTTTATACAGCCAAATTAGAAAGTTCAAAAAACATGTAGTGTTTGTAAAGGTATTTGGAACAGCATTCAAGTTTCATGAAGGTTTTATGCACATTTTGATGCAGATTTTTTTAGCTGGGTAATAGCTTTTATTTATGACTCTAGTGCTATGTTAAAATTTAACCAACCTGTAAAACAAAACAAAAAAATTGTGCTATAAAATTTTTTAACATATATATTTTTCAAAATAAAAAGATCGTTATATTTCAATAAATTATTATTTAAAAAAAGCATTCCAAAAATTAAAAGATAGAATATTATTATCAACAAATTGTTACAATACAGCTATATCTATGTGCTTGTTAAGTAAATATGCGTCCATATTCTCAGTAAAAACTGCATAAATTTAAAATAAATTATAAAATTAATTTCAGAATATATTTTTTCCTGTGTTTTCTACTTGATTATACCATTCCGCTAGACAATGTTTTGACTTAACTCAAGGGCTCGGAATCGTATAAACGAGTACGGCAAACGTACATGTTGTATTAAAGTCTTCAATTATATAAACATATTTATTTTTTCTGCGTTTCTTATAACACGTATTACTAATAAACAACGGCGCATGACATTATTATAAACTTAAATTGAAGCCAAACTACAAAAGCATGTTCAATAAATAAAATTTGATGTGTTAATAAATATTTTAAAGTTATTAGGCAAACCACAAACACGAGCATATCTGTGAATCCACATAAAATATAATCTAGTCTTCTCAGTTCATTAACTAAAGTCGTTATAATCAACATAAATTTCACGGTACATCCAATACATGCATCTACAGCTAATCAGAAATTTTCACGCGACCCGCTGAAAATTAACCATGACAGCAAAATCTTGCACAGCAGCTATAAATTCTCGCCGTTTATTCGTCGATTCGGAGACCTAAAATATGTGTTCTCAACGGTTATTCGTCGAAGGACTTAAAACACGATGCCATATTTACAAGCATCATTTCGTCTTATAATCCCCTCATTTCTCTTAAGGGATTCAAGTGCTGTGAGGAGTGTACTGGAAATGAATTCTGAAATTTGCAGCTTCGTAATGGTTATTCTTGGAAGATGAACGGAGTCACTGATTTATATCGAAGAAAACATTTTATTTATTTATAGAAATCTTTTTTTAAAGTAAACTGTGTTATGAAATCGTATATTCTAAAAAAAATTAAAAATAAAGAAAAATGTTAAACGCCACTACTTTATTTTCTGGCTAACATAAAATTGATATTGCTACTTCAAACGTGAGATCCTAAAAAAAATATTTTCAATTAAGAAAAATATTGTTTGTAAAAATATTATGAGTTTATATGAATTCTTTTTTAAGAAGACCAAGAAACAATCGGGTAGGCGCAGTCCCCACTTTAACGTAAGGTTTGGTTTGTGAATACTTTGTTCTCGTTTGCTCGGCTGCTCCTTCTTGTGCTTTCAGTCCCCAGCTGTAGATCTCTTCACGTTTGCTATAAGTTTAGACTTCTGAGTACTATTTTTATCGTTTTTAACTTTTATTTCAACTTGTTTACGTTTCCTATGACGCAATTGCACTTTTGTGTGATATTTTGGCTTCATATGGAAATCTTCTACAAATTATCACATTCCACAACTTACACACAAATGGTTTAAACTGTCAACTAGTCCAGAGGTCGGCAAACCGCGGCTCGCGAGCCACATGCGACTCTTTAGCCTCTTGAGTGCGGCTCTTCCACAAATTACCACGTACGGGCGGGCGCGTTGAAACTTCGTGGCAAAAATTAAAAACAACAACATACAAACTTGACTTACCCAAACTTTCCAAGGAGATGCAAGGCAATTGTTCACATTAGTGTTTGTCACGTATTGTTATGATTAGGAAAGGTATGTTAAGATAGTTTGGACATATAGAGAGGATGAACGAAAGGAGATAGACGAAATACAAGACGAATGTGGTTGGAAGATTTGTAAGGGGTTGATCTCAGCAAACGCACCTCAATCAGATTGAGGACTATTTTAGCAAAGGCCAGGCTTAGGAGTACCCTAATTAAGTTAATAACAATGTATCTACCTGTATAAGTTAAAGTTTAAAAAATGTGGCTCTCAAAAGAAATTTCAATCGTTGTTCTGTTGATATTTGGCTCCCAAAAGAAATTTCAATCGTAGTTCTGTTGATATTTGGCTCCCAAAAGAAATTTCAATCGTAGTTCTGTTGATATTTGGCTCTGTTGACTAATAAGTTTGCCGACCACTGAACTAGTCAAATGAAATTGTAGAATTCTTCGGGGTTTTTTTTTTTCAATTTAAGCACACACTCGCCACTTATTTGCAAGCTATTTGACACATTCCCTCCCATCCGGTGCAAATGTCAGAGACAGAAGGGGATAAACTAGACCTTTCAGCATTTCGTTAATTTGTATGTTACGCAGTTGCGACCAAACGAGTTCTTTGATTTTCCTCAAATTTGGCATGAATGGTCCTTGAAGACAGTAAAAACGACAAATGTGTTTTTGTTTTGGTCGTGAGGTCTACTGTTCCCAGAACAACTAGTTTAATTGTTGTACCCTTTCATGAAATGTTGTGATATTTATTTTTCAAAATTCTCTTTCGGACTCAGAAGACCATAAAATATGTAATTTTAGTGAAGTACACTCAACCGAATCTTCATTCAAAAGCAATAAGTATATAGTATAACAGAGAATAATTTGGTACTTAAAAAATTTCAGAGAAATAATGACATAAATAGGTAGTTACGGGATGCTATCATGAAAAGATAAAAAGATAAGCCATCCAATTATCAAGAGTTTGAGATTCCTCGTATTTGACAGGAAACGTTAAGATTTATTTTGGTCATCTCCAGTCATAATCAATAAAGTTCATTTTCTTTTCCTTTTATATGTCAATTGTTTCATCCTCATTATTCTCCGTATATATGTCCACATTTGAGCAGCAGTTTTAAAGTATTTCATGAAATGTCTGGTGATTGCATGATATAGTGGATGGAAAATTATATATTTTTTTAAAAAATGCTTAATTTCTTGGAATCTCTGAAAGAAAAGTTAGGCATTTCATTAAAAAAATGGGAAAATGTAATATTCCGATAAATCATTAGTTTCTTGTTAAAATGACTAGTTATTTCAAGGAAAACTTATAGGGAAAAACAAGAATTTCATATAACAAATGGATGGGAAATTTAATATCCCTTAAAACTACTAGTTGTTTGTTGAAATGACTGATGAGAAAATATAAGCATTTCATGCATTAACTGATGGTAAAGTTTAATATTTAGTATTTTATTTAAACAACTACTTATTTCCTGAAATAACAAATAGAAAACTTAGGCATTTTATATAATACAGGATAAAAACTTTATTTTTCCGGGAATCGACTAGTTATTACTTGAAATAGTTGACAATAAACACTAAGCATTTTACGCATTGACGAACTGAAAAGTTTAATTTCATAAAGCTACAACTTATTTCTTGCACTGACTAATTAAAAAAGTAAGGTATTTCGTGAATATTCAAACATAATAATCTTCAGAAAGGAAATTTTAATTATTCTCCCCGTGAAATGTTGTGAAGTGACTCCATATAGTGTGGATTATTACATGTACATGTGACATATGTACAACTCAAAGTAATTTTTTTCAATTTCTATCAATGACAAAGAGAAAACCTTCTTAGAATTTTGAAATATATTCAATCTTAGCTTTATATTGTATATTATTTCTGTTGTATATTTTGTGAATACTTAAACATAATAACCTTCTGAAAATGAAATTTAATTATTCTCCCCGTAAAATGTTGTGAAGTGACTCCATATAGTGTGGATTATTACATGTACATGTGACATATGTACAATTCAAAGTAAATTTTTTCAATTTCTATCAATGACAAAGAGAAAACCTTCTTAGAATTTTGAAATATATTCCATCTTAGCTTTATATTGTGTATTATTTCTGTTGTATATTTTGTGAATACTTAAACATAAGAGCCTTCTGAAAAGAAAATTTAATTATTCTCCTCGTGAAATGTTGTGAAGTGACTAGCATTCCATGTAGTAAATATTCCATGTAGATTATCACATGCACATGTGACATATGTACAACTCAAAGTCAAATTTTACAATTTCTATCGATGACACAGGGCCATCTTGGAATTTTAAAATATATTCAATATTAACTTTATTTCTGTATCAGAGAGGCTATTGCATATTTTTGAAGTTTCTGAAAGAACGTTAATTCGGTACAACATTCGAAAATTTTAGGGGGGAATTAAACTTTGTTAATAAAACCCTTATACAAATTTTCGTCAATTTACCAAATTACTAAAATATGAATACGAAATTATCGGTCTCAAGAAAACAAGGAAAATTTAAACACAATTTTGAGAAAAAACTAATTTAGAATCCTTTGAAAAATTCTCTACAAATGTTTCTGTTTTACAATTTTTTTAATATTACATTTGAATTTCAAACAAAAAACCACATAAACAAATAGAATTTGTTATTATTTTATTTTCAAATCCAAATTAGTTTAATTTAATGCCAATTTTAGCATTAAAATTTTATTGAAATACAAATATTTTTTTAATTAGGGCGAACGAGAACATAATATTTATAGTGGTGCTATTCTATTGATTTTAAGAAATAAAAGCTTAATTTTGTTATAAAAGTCTGTAAGTTAATAATGTCAAAAGTTAAGCCAATCATGTTTACGAAAGTTTACTTTTGAGTTGGTATTTAAAAATAATTGACTTAACTGAGGCAATCCTGTCTCATCTTAAAACCGGATTTAAAAAGAAAAAAGTTATAACAATTCTAAACAATAATTTAACCTAAAACAAAAATCATAAAAATATTACAAATATGTATTTCAAACAAATGAAGCAAGCTAAAACAAAAGAAAATATTTATTATTTTATAAAGATTTAACAAACTACGACATTTTGAGTTAACATTTCGCAAAAAAAATTTAAAGTTCGGTGTAATCCTTTTTCCCAATTGAGTTAGCAGGATTTTATTTCCGATTAAATAAACGACATAAAGTAGCATTAAAGTTTAATCTATCGTTAAGAAATATTCTTAAAAGAATCAAAGTTAAAATGGTGTAAAGAAAGGATTTTTAATTATGCAAAAATTTATCCAATAAAAATATAATAGACTTGGATAAAAGAATAATCAAGTTAAAAGCATTGTTACATTTAATCGTTACCGCATTTAATCTCAGGATTTGGAATATTTTCCTTCAAATAAAAAATAGGCAGTAAATTTAGTTAAATTTGTTTTATTTTTTTCGGTAAATAATAAGAAGGGATTGTTTAAATATTACCGCTTTTGTAAATATTACTTTTTATAATTATCGAGTAAATACGAAATTATGGAGTATTTTTAATGAATTATTTTTGTTTGCTACCTTTGCGAAGAAAGATTTAATTTTCTTCGTTTTTATCAAAAATATCATTTTATTCATTTTTATTGAAAATAGAAACATTGTTCTAATTTTTCGATACATTTCGTGCGATTTCTATTCTTCTTTTTAATCCAAATCAGGGAAAATTAAATCAGGGAAATATATTTGTCTTTCACCATGAAAATTATTGGTTTAAAAACAAATGACGAAATAATATCCACTACACTGTAAAAAAAAGATACTTAAAAATGAGTATCTAAACTAACTCGTTTTTTCTTTAAATATAATTGCATTGTAAACAGGCGCATGACATACTCATTTGCAAGTATAGTCTATCTCCGGTTAATTGGCGGTTAGATAACGCCTATCAATACGGGTTTTAGCTAATCAAGAAACGAGTTTCAGTGAGTTGACCAATCGGCTTATCGAAACCATGTAAACAAAGTAACGCCACCGAGGTCTTTTTGCCAGGGTCAAACATTAACCGAACTTCTTTAGAAATGCGGTTTAATATTGCTAATATCAGCTTCTATTCAAGCGCATACACGTTACTTTATACACGATCCTTTATATACATTGTTTATCATTATATATCAGACATCATAGTTATATTTTTAGTATAAACTATTCTAACACATTTTATGTTCTCATCAGAATTTTAATGAAAATTGTAGCAGGTCCTTTCTCGTCGTCATTGTGATTGAAGCGTAAGCAAACTCTGGAGTCCATCCAAGTATTCTTAGGTTCCAAATGCCACACCAAACGTTGTATGACAGTGTCAGTGCCCCTAATGAATCTACACATCATTCATTAAATACTCGTTTATCATTCTAATTTAATTACAGTTAGCCGCAATATTTCCCTTGTTACAACTTGGATTCTGATTGTTCCACTGTGAAAAGAAATAGTCATTTTCAGTTGGGTCGTTTTCTTAGATAATAATATAGGAATAGATTAGGACCAAAACTTGCACATTTCAATTTCTAAACCTATCCGAACGCTTGCTTAACAAAATGGTGGATTAGAATTCCAGCATCATTTCTTGTAAGTCAGGCCCGATATCAAGGTCATTGGGCAGGGTTTTCATTAAAAATGTTAAACTACTAGTTCAGGAAACAGTAGACCTCGCGCCCAAACACAAAATATTTAAAAACACATATACGTCGATTTTATTGACTTCAAGCAACGTTCATACAGCGCATTTGGTTGTAAATGCGTAACAAACAAATTTACAGACAGACAGATAAGACGCTGATAAACGACAATTGAATTAATTTCTAAGAATAATAAATAGTAACCCCACAGTGCTATCTGAAATAAATAAAACTTATTTAAAAAAATCAAACCAAATTAATTATTACCGTTGATTAAACCACGCCAAAATAGCAATATAGTACTAAATATTACAAACTCGTTCAAGTAGTATAAGCTTTAAAGCTACAATAATATTAAACTTTCGATATGACTGATTAATACTTATTAAGCAATTTAATAATACTTAATTATTAACTAAGTTTTAATATTATTTTAAATTATTTAAAATATTAAATAATTAAGTTACTATTACGTTGTTTTAAATATGCAGGAATAACATTTGATAATAGTATGAAATCCTAATTACAATACAATTTTTGCCTTTTTCACAATTTGAATCATACTTATCTTTATCAACATCAGAAAAGTTGCCAATGTTCTACGTAGTTTTGGGCCTTTTGCCTAGATTCGGCATTAGAAATGGTTGGCTAAATCAGAGGGCCAAAGTATTAAATGTCCTATTGGAAAAGGTATGTTTACAAATGAATGTATGCTTCATTAATGTGTGGAAGGCGTGCAAAAGGGATTGGGTGAGCCAAGACGGTGTACACTTGAGTAGGAATGGCAATTGCGCCGTTGGTAAAATGGTTTTGAATGGTTTGGGATCAAAAAACTAGTTTCAGATAGAGGGATTCCCCAGTGCCGAGTAGAATCATGGGAGATGAGCAATGATAATAAGGGTCTCTATCGGGGGGGAATGTCTTCTGGCTTATTAATTAATTCTTTAACAGTCGGTAGTAATTATGTCAGCAAGGTTGAATCTACAAACTTAAAAGATAAATTAAGGATATTTTATAGCAATGCACGAAGTCTTAGGAATAAAATGGACGAATTAAAGGGAATATTAGCTGCAGAATCGATTGATGTAGTGGGGATAACTGAAAGTTGGGCAAATGCGGATGATTTATGTCTATTGGAAATTAAGGGATATCTATTATTCAGGCAGGATAGACTTCACAGAAAAGGAGGCGGGGTGTTAATTTATATTAGCGAAAAGCTTTTTTGTAGGGAGTTAACATTTGGCAACAAACCGGAGGCGATTGAATCAGTCTGGGTGGAAGTTTCGGATTCAAATGGAAATAAATTGGTTATTGGAAACATTTATAGGCCACCAAATATTTGCAAAGAGCAAGATGAAATGTTGTGTAAGCATATTACAGAAGCATGCTGCAAAGGTGAAATAATGTTAATGGGCGATTTTAACTTTCCTAACATCGATTGGTGTAATAACATAGGTGGGAATGATAGGGAAACAAACTTTTTAGAAGTAACCCAGGATTGTTTTTTACAACAATTGGTTTTTGAGGAAACTAGGGGTGCTGCTATTTTGGACTTGGTCTTCAGTAGCTATGAGGACAGAGTATGTAATTTACGAGTGGGAGAACACTTAGGTGATAGTGACCACAATACTATAAGATTTGATATTAAGTTTCAGACAGATGTGGTTAATAGCAATAGGTTAATACCAAATTTCAAGGATGCGGATTTCAATAAATTAAGAGTCGAGGTAAGTAAGACTTTTATAAATGGGTTAGAACAGTCAAATATTGAGGATCAATGGGTAGAGTTTAAAGATAAATTGCATAGGGCTGTAAAGAAACATATTTCATTTAGGCAAAAAAGTATAGCTAAAAAATTATTTCCTATGTGGTTTTCTAAGGACTGTAAGAGAGCTCTTAAGAACAAACAGAAAGCTTATAAGAATTTTAAGCGGACAGGTAAGGTATCAGATCAGGTTATTTATGAAAAGTCTAGACGGGATTTCAAATATATCAGTAGGGAACGGAAAAGGTCATTGGAGGAAAAGCTAGCTAGGGATATTAATAAAAATCCAAAGGAATTTTTTGCGTATGCCAATGGAAATAATAAGGTAAACACCTATCTGGGTCCATTAAAAGATAATCAGGGTAATTTTGTTCAAGATGATGAAGAAATGGCAAATATTTTGAATGAGTTTTTTATGGATGTTTTCAATAGAGATTTCAACGGAGGTCACTTAACCATGGGTGATAACTTATGCCAGGAAATACAAGAATGCAAATTTTCTAGGGAGGATATTGTTCATTGTTTGAAGAGTATTAAACCTTTTAAGGCCCCTGGGCCAGATGATATTTATCCAAAAGTTCTGGTTGAATGTGCAGAGGAGTTGGGGGATGTTTTGATGATACTATTTAATTCTTCATATTGTTATGGTAGAATACCGTTAGACTGGAAGTTAGCAAATATTACTCCACTTTTTAAAAAGGGCTTAAAATGTGAACCGGGGAATTATCGACCAGTTAGCTTGACTTCCGTCATTTGCAAGATATTTGAAACTTTATTAAAAAATCATGTAATGAACTTTCTAGAGACAGGGGGATTGCTCTCAAGTATACAGTATGGGTTTAGAAAGAATAAATCTTGTGTTACTAATCTATTACAATTTTATGATGGAGTTGCTAAAGATTTGGATAGTGGAAACAGTGTGGATATAGTTTATATCGATTTTCAGAAAGCTTTTGACAAGGTTCCGCATGAAGCTCTGCTGTATAAGTTAGATAGGATTGGGATTCGGGGCAATATTCTTGAATGGATAAGAAACTGGCTAACAGGTAGAAAGCAAAGGGTACAAATTAAGGGAAAATACTCTCGATGGGTTGAAGTCAAAAGCGGAGTTCCACAGGGTTCTGTATTGGGGCCATTGTTGTTCATTATTTTTATTGATGATATTAGTAAGAACGTTACAAGTAGAGTTAGCATCTTTGCAGATGACTTAAAAATCATGGGCACCGTAAATAGCATAGAACAGGTAGAGCAATTGCAGGTCGATTTAACTAAAATTTCCGAATGGGCTGTTTGTTGGGGTATGTCATTTAATATTAAAAAATGTCAGGTCTTGCACATGGGATTTAAAAATAAAAAGGCTTCTTATTATCTGCAAAGTTCTGAGATTAGTGCCAGTGACATTGTTAGTGATCTTGGCGTTTCGGTAAGTAGGGATTTTAAATGGGGACACCATTGTGGGACAGCCAGTAAGAAGGCGAATAGAATGCTGGGATTTATTAAAAGAAATGTATCATCTAAATCTAAGGACGTAATTTTACCACTATATAGGAGTTTGGCTAGGCCCCATCTAGAGTACGCAGTACAATTCTGGTCACCTTATCTCAAAAAGGATATTGATTTATTAGAACGGGTTCAACATAGAGCTACAAAAATGATTCAGGGTACTTCAGGAATGAATTATGAAGAAAGGCTTAGAACTCTAAATATGTATACACTCGAGGAGAGAAGGATTAGAGGGGATCTTATTCAGTTATTCAAATTTATAAAATTGGGTGATGTGGCGGGATTGGAATTTAATATTGCCAATGTGACTAGAGGTCATGGATTTAAATTATACAAGTCACAGCTTAATCGGGATGTTAGAAAGCATTATTTTTTTAATAGGGTTATTGACAAATGGAATGGTTTGCCTGAGTATGTTGTTAATTCTTCAGGGGTGAGTGGTTTTAAAAAACAATTGGATCGGCATTGGGGAATCGTGAGGATGATGGATTGACAGGACCAACCTTGCTGGGCCCAGAGCCTGTAGTTGGTCGACATTATTTGTATTTGTATTTGTATTTGTATTATTGGCTTAATTATCTATTTCTGTAGACAACTAGTTTACAAGGAAAGTAATCTCCACATCATTTGCATTTAAATGTACTAAACCTGATTTCTTAGTATATTTAAGTATACTATTTATCTTTACGCCATTTTTTCTTAAGAATGATTTATCACCCCATTTTTCAAAAGATACAGGCTAACTATTTGAAGAAAGCTAGTTTAACGTGGTATAAAAAAAAACATCTAACTCATTTTCATATAAATGTACTCGACTTATTTATTTACTTTTTGTGAAATGTATTATAACTATTTTTAAAATCTCTGTCACACTGAGATACTTTTTCGACAGTATTTCCACTCCAATGCGAATGCGGACAACTTCCTTTAGAGATGATTTATGAATATACGCTTAGAAAGTGTAAACATAAAAGGTGAATAGTTATCCCTTTAATAAAAGAAAAAAAATATTATTTTTAAGGCTAAAGGAAAACTAACTTGCGAAACCAAATTTAAAAATAACCATGGTGGTCCTGTTCATTTTTACCATTTTCCTCTGAATATTTTTCAATAGTTCTGAAGTGAGTACGTCTTTATATATATATATATATATATATATATATATATATATATATATATATATATATATATATATATATATATATGTATGTATATATATATATATATATATATATATATATATATATATATATATATATATATATATATATATATATATATATATATATATATATATATATATATATATATATATATATATATATATATATATATATATATATATATATATATATATATATATATATATATATATATATATATATATATATATATATATATATATATATATATATATATATATATATATATATATATATATATATATATATATATATATATATATATATATATATATATATATATATATATATATATATAAGATATATATATATATATATTTAATATATATATATATATATATATATATATATATATATATATATATATATATATATATATATATATATATATATATATATATATATATATATATATATATATATATATATATATATATATATATATATATATATATATATATATATATATATTAAATCTCTAGTGCATTTTTTGCGAGAAGCTAAACAAATTTGGTCCCACTTTTCGTATGTTCAGAACCATATACTAGCATTAAAAACCTTTCTTGTAGAACCTAATTACACATATCCAATGAATTAAAAGATTTTGACGCGACAATATCCTGTTCAAAATGCAGGTTTTTAGAGAGCGCTTTAACTTTAAACACAGGACATTCATTACAAACCTTAAACCAACATAGTAATTTACGCAGCAGCACTTTACTGAAAAGAGATTTTTTCATTGCGAAAGCCCTAATCATTTCACACCCTGTGAAATCCAAAACCAAAAACACCCTTCTTATCTTGAATTAGGAGTTGAATATCCAAACTAAATTTCCTGAGCCAAATTACCCTAGTGGTGAGAACGCAGCTAAAATCATAGAGTAATTGTCTCTGTTTTCCCGCGAGGACACCGAGTAGGACTAATGGCGCTTAAAATAAAACATTATGGAGAGTTTTCCTTTAAGAAAGAAAGCGCGTTAGTTGGGTAATTCTTCCCCTTTGAAAAAAAAGTTAATTACTTGGATAGTTCCAGGCGCCTCTATTGTGAATTCCAGTTGTAGCACTTTTGCTGAAATAACTTTGGCTTTCACGGACAATGATCTGTTAATGGCTTAAAAGGACGGATCTGGCTTTGTTCTTTTAAATTAGTTCTTATGTTAACTATTTCCTTTGAATTTGTGGAACAGCTTTCAGAGCTAATGCTAATCAAGTATTAGATCTCATTAGTAATTGGTAATGACATTTGATTTGTTTGATTATTTTCTTTTCTGCTAATTTCTTTGCTCAAAAGAATTTTTATTAAATGATTCTTATAAGTGTAAAAAACGTAACATAGATTGTTTTGATTATTTGCAGACTATAAAATAATGTAGAAAAATAAAACTTTTTTTACCAAGTCCCTTCATGACCGGTTTATTAACTCCGAAGGAATTATTATGAAATTTTTAACGTGTTATTATTTTAATACACATATAAATATTGAAAAATTGTTTGTATAACGTAAAATATCAAAAGTAAATAAAATCGAAAAGCGTTCTTTAGTAACAATAATTATAGAAATTACACCAGAATTGTAATATATGATTTCCATATAACACATATGTCACATTACGCTCCAAGAGGTTAGATTATATTTAGGAAGATTTCATTTACTTATACACGAAAGTAAAAATATAAATTTCTTTCAATCTGCCTATTTCATATGATAAAGCTTACACTAAACAATAAATACAGGCGCGCAATTTTATGCTAGAATTGTGACTATCCGATGGCTATAGAATTCTTCTTTTAAAATAAAAATTGTGTTTGTAATTAAAAAAATAATTGAATTATTGCAGTATAATATATCCAGCTTTTCATAACGAGTGCAGCGAATTTAATATTTCGCATTTTGAAGTATTGTGTGTTCGTGGAGAAGTAAACTTGAAATTGCAAAGAGTTGTTTTTAATTAAAAACTTCTTTTATGAAAGCGTCGAGTGATATACATCGAGAAGGTGTATTTTTTTTTATCATGCTGCTAATACAAAACAATTTTCTCTCGTATTTTCTCCTTAAGTAAACGTGTTATGTTATCCGGCTATGTAATTTATAACTTATTATATTATTTTCATTTTTGTAATCTTTACGCCATCCAACAGCTGCAAATTTATCATGAAAGTGAGAGTTTATTCTTCAAGAAAAAACAAGAAAAGAACAAGAAAAAATGTCAGCCAGACAAAAAAAAATTCGCTTTAAAATAGTTTTTCGCTTCAATTATTCTTTAGCAACCATTTTCCTCGCATCTAATATATACGAGATGTATAAAAAAAAAATGGCTAATAGCTTCGTTTCTGAATACTGTTGCGATATTTAAACGATGTAAAATACAAAAATTTCCAAAATAAGGTAAAGAAATGTAAAGAGAGTATCACATAATGAGTTTTCACAAAAAATTTCATTTTCATTGATCTTTGTAAACAAAAAGTTGATAAAATAACTATAATTTTTTGATTAAAAAAACGTGGCTTAAAGAGTTCGTAAAAGAAGTGACAGTGGTACAGAGTGAGAATAAGTTGTCTATGTTTCAGACTAACAATTATTTATACATTTATGATTGTA